>CACSLI010000218.1:0-26576 GCA_902706615.1 Meloidogyne luci
TACGTAAACGGATTGATTTTGTAAAAATTGTGCCGTATTTTGAGTGCGTGTGCCATAACTCTTGATGGCAAAGATCGGTTCTACTTTACTTTATGAGTCCAATCGAACTCTATGAGTCCAATCAAAAAACAATATGCAAAGTAGGGGCGCACTAGGTCTGGGACCATCATTACGCTATCTCTAGAAATTTCTGAAAGTCTAAATCTTTTCTCTGAAATTTTTAACTATTGGCTATAACTTTCAGAAATTTCGCGAGATAGGGTAAGGAATGGTCCCAGACCCAGTGGGCGTAGGTCCGAACATGAAGAACTATTTTGGAAGGTGGTTTTGAAAAAGTATTTATTTTTTAAAGCATGGAATATTTTTTTATTAGGTGGGTTTTGCTGGGTGGGTTTGGGGGTAAAAAAATTTTTGAAAAATTCAGATAATTATTCGGAAAAATTCAAAACTTCAAAATTATTTAACAAAAAAATTTTTTCCGTTATTTTTTTGTTTTTGTTAAATATTTTTGTTACCTTATACACAGTAGTGATGCTCGGGTATCCCGATCCCGACTCCCGACTCGGGAAAATTTCCCGAGTTTTTGGCCTCCCGATCCCGACTCCCGGTGTCAATTCCCGACTAAGTCGGGAAATTTTTACAACCCTAAGAATGGATTTTTCTGACAAAATTATAATTTAATTTATAAAAATGAAGAAATCTGGCCTCTTGGTCTTCCAAAATTGCCAAAATTTTCGCCTGCGGCGCTGAAAAGGGAAGATTTTTGGCTTAAGGATCTCCCAAAATCCTCAAAATTTTCGCCTGCGGCGCTGAAAATTGAAGCATCTGTGGAGTTGTAGTATAGAAGATTTCGGTGATTTACTAGGATTATGGTGAATTTGAAGAGATAACGAGGGATTTGCAGTAATAAAGAGAGATATCAATGGATGATTAATATTGCATAGAGGTGTCGTGTAAAAATACACGAATAATTAAATTATAAATAATTTATTAAATTTTATATTTTTTATTTGTCATGGACAGAAATTTCCATGCATTTTCTTTCCCATAGGCTAACACTTTGACCTCTCAATCCACCGGATATAGTTAGAGAAACATATCTTTTTCTTTACTTTCCATACTATTTTTCACATTCTTTCTTTAACTATATCGCGGATGGGGCCCTATATAAACAATAGGCAAATATCCACACATAACATCTAATTGTTCATTAATTTAATTTAATCTTCCGAACGCCAAGCCGTTCTTTTAAAATATTTTTATATTTTCAGATTGTATTTTATTTCTTATAAATAAATATTTATTATTTATTTTTTATTCTTTTTGTCGATAAAAGTAGGTTTTAACTTTTACTTGACAAAAAAGTGGTGCTCCGGGAGAGGCGAATTTTCTACAACTTCAGAATTCAAGAACAGTGCTAAAGCAAATTCTGGATCGGCCCAGCTCCGACATTCTGGAAACCAATTGCACTTGTTTATTCATTCAACACAAGGCCCAAGCCAAAACTACAAGTGGAAATTCGCCTTCAAATACTCTCTTAACAGCAAACAACAACAAATAAACCAATTACAGTACAAACAACAACAAATAATAATAAACAAATTATTTTAAAATTTTATTAAATTCTTATAAATAAATCTGTATTTTAAACGACTCTAACTTGCTGAGATTAAAAAATAAAGAAAACATTGTTTAATTCATTCGAAATACACTTCAAATAAAACAATTGTTTACGAGCTTTTTGAACACATCAGAAATTTCTTATATTAGCAGAGCTTGAATTACCAAGGCTGCTATTACAATAATGAGTTCTCGAATCTTTGCTGATCCATTGAAAATGAGACTTGGTCCTCTCAGGAAGCGCACAATAAGCTACATAAATACCGTTAGAGAATTGTTAAACAATGGAATCTCACAAGAAAACGCAACTAATTTAAAAGGTTATCAGTTGAAACTGTCAAAGGCAGTTGAAAGCATTTCTTGAACCCTATACATTAATAATAAAAGAAAACTCTTCAGAAACATTCTGCTCAGAAACACAATTTACCACAATATTTATTGAAAATAAACTAATAACAATAAACCAAAAAACCGGAAAAAGTAAACAAATTCAACAGAAACAAATTCATGACTTAACCTTAAATGGTCAACAAAATATAAACAATCCAGTAATAGAAACACATGCATTCCATAATCTGATCATAAAAAATTACACAGACCCTAGAATAGAGATTCTACAAATGTTCCAAAGTTAGAGTATTGACAGAAAGTTCGAACAAGAAAAAGTACAAAAAGCCTTAAATAATAAAGAATACATACACTATTCAGAGGAAACAATAAAAAATCCATTATTAGACCTATTCAATTACATTTGGATAATAAACCTAGAAAAACTTTGGATGAGAGCAGTCGCTACGTACATAACATATATTTGGCTTTTTGATAGCTTTCTCCCATTTCTATTCAAACACATAAAAAACACGAGACTAGGAAGATTTTTAAAACTTATACTCACACTTACAGGAAAGAAGATAGATGAAAATAAATCGGAAGACATCATGATGCATACAATTTTGAAGAAAATTAAAGAAGAAAAGGAGGAGGAAGAAAATACACGACTTCGCTTGGCGGGCAGTGTCGTGTAAAAATACACGAATAATTAAATTATAAATAATTTATTAAATTTTATATTTTTTATTTGTCATGGACAGAAATTTCCATGCATTTTCTTTCCCATAGGCTAACACTTTGACCTCTCAATTCACCGGATATAGTTAGAGAAACATCTTTTTCTTTACTTTCCATACTATTTTTCACATTCTTTTTTTAACTATATCGCGGATGGGGCCCTATATAAACAAAAGGCAAATATCCACACATAACATCTAATTGTTCATTAATTTAATCTTCCGAACGCCAAGCCGTTCTTTTAAAATATTTTTATATTTTCAGATTGTATTTTATTTCTTATAAATAAATATTTATTATTTATTTTTTATTCTTTTTGTCGATAAAAGTAGGTTTTAACTTTTACTTGACAAGGGGTTTAATACTATAGAGGGGATATGAAGAGATATGTGGCTGGTTCACCAAAATTCCACCAAAATAGAACGTAAAAATATTTTTTCTGTTTCACTCTCTTTTCCTCTATTTCTGTTTCGACTGGACAGTCTCATTTCGTAAGGAAGTCTTACGACGGAAAGATGAGTAATTAGAAGTCTAAAAGAAATATAAAAATATTTAATTCCACTTAATCATACATTTAAATCTTTTAGACTTTGCCCCTTTATTATTTATTATTTTATATTATTCATTTCCGTTTCCTTAGGATTTCCATTAAAACTAATAGGTTTTTTTCTCTTATTTAATAAACTCTAGCAGCGACCTTCGATCGCTCCTTTTGCCTATAAATAAGTGTAATCATCTCCCCTTATACGGTTCATTCGTTGTCTTCTTTTAATTAATTATTCTTTCTTCAATCTCCCTTTTTTCTTTGGAAATAAAATTGTTCTTTTTAAATATTGAATAAATTTTCTTTAATAAATTGGGAAGGTATTATAAAATCTTTTGAATATATTCACAAAGGAAGTGAATATAAGAGTTGCAGATCAGAGAGTTTGCAACAATTTCAGTCCAATGGAGAGATTCTAAGGACTTAAGGCCAATGACAACAACTATAAATCAAAGCTGGGCTCTGGCTCAAAGAAAAAGCCCCCAGCAATACCCAACACTGATTATCTCTGCGGTTACTAGGTTTTTTGGACAGGCTGTTGGCTTATCTTTGCAAATAATCGGGGAAATAAACTCTTAAGTTACCCTTGAAGATCGTTCAAGACCCCTTTTTTTGAGAATTTTTAGGTCCAAAGAGCGTCAAAATTTTTGGCTGTGGCGCAAAAAATGGAAGAAATCTGACTTCTTGACCTAAAAATTCTCAAAATTTTCGCCTGTGGCGCTAGTAAGGAAGATGTCTGGCTTCTTTACCTTCCAAAATTTTCAATATTTTTGCCTGTGGTGCAAAAAATCGGAATTGTTATCGCCGAAGGCGCCAAAAATTTTTTGAAAATTTTTTATTGCTAATTCCCGACTCCCGATCCCGACTCCCGAGGTCATTTCCCGACCCGACTCCCGTTTCCCGTTTCCCGGGTTTTTTCTTCTCCCGAGCATCACTAATACACAGCAACTTAACATGTAACCAAGCCCCGTTTCAGTCCAGACTGAATTTTTCTCTTTTTTTTTCACTCTATTTTTTTGCGTGCTATTTTTATAAGGATACGGTCATTTTTGAGCTGCTAATTTTGAGAAGCTTTTTCTCGATAAATCTCTATAGATTTAAAAATCTGTCTACCAATATCATAGATAATACCGTAAAGATTCTTTTAAAAAAGAAAATAGAAAAATTTCACGATTTTGTATAATAGCAATATTTCACGATGTTATGATTTTTCTTTTTTGTATTACTTTAGCCGGTAAAAGGTTCCAAAGTCTTTCGATTTATATATCATTCGATTCGGCTCGTCGAGCTGAGTCGAATAGTACCAAACTTTAGACTAAGAAATAAATTTGGACCGAGATACATGCCTTTCTCTTTCTTTCGCTACAAAACTCACAATATTATTCGGAGAAAGACTCTAACTAAGACTCTAAGTGGTTGGTTGCAGCCTTTGCCTATTTTATTTTGCTGTGTTATATATCATTTTTATTTAACATACTTTTATTTAACATTTTGATAAATTCTATTTTCTATTCAATATCACAATATTATTCGGAGAAATCTTGTTACTATTCTCTACTTTATTTATTCCAAATAGTTTTTTAATCTCCAAAAATTCAGACTGATATGCCTTCATGTAGTCGCTACTAAAAATATTTAGATTTATTTTTGTTATTAACAATATTCAAATTCATCAATGTGTCTCTTATTAATGAGTCATTAACGTAAGGTTTTCGTTACCCTACTGTACAGAAAAAACTTTTCTATTCTTATACTTCTTCTATTCTTTTCTATTCTTATCTAAACTTTTCTATCCTTAAGAGCATAAAACTACATTCTGATATTTCTGAATATTATTTGAATTTATTATAGCAAGAGAACTGTGAAAAGTTAGCCCAATTCCGCATCGATACCGCGATATGCTTCTCAACTGAGCAGCAAGAGTGCCTCCTATTTCACCTTCTCTACTTAAACTCATGTTTAACAAACTTTTAAGCGTTAGACTTATTTATTTCACTTCCTTATCACCCTTCCTTATACTACTAGTTATTAACTCTTACAGGCGTTTTCGGTTATGAACGGTTCTAGACCCTCCGGTCTTTGTTCTGGGTAAAATAAAACACTGTTTTCGGTCTCAGTTCGGGTAACCGGTCTAAAACATCCCAATTAACTTCACAATACCTATTTATACAAACAATAGGAACAATTGCGGCAATTCCAAAATTTCCATATATAGTCATTGATGATATTAAATACCACTGAGTTGAAGCTGTAACTCCTATATAATTAGCAGAAATACAGGCAATCGTTCCTACAATATATCCACCAACATTGATAGCAACAATTAGGGTTAGGGAACGATAAAACTTTTTCATTTTTTGGCTTGTTAAATCTGCAAATTTTTAATTTCTGAGGTAATGTTTTGAATCAAAGTTGTACAGCGATACCGATATTTGAATGAGCCTCAGCTCAAAAATAAAATACCATGTACCTTATACATATATGTGTATAACCTTAGTAGTTTACATTAATAATTAAAGTAAATTAAACTCAATGTTAGAACAGAACCATTACCGAATGTTCGTGAACTGGTGCGAGTCTAGGGATTTAGAGGGCTTATCCATGCCCGTTCCAAACGTTATGGACAAAAGTAATTAATTGTTTTGTTTTAACCTCCGTGTCCTTAAGCTAGTCGAATTTATCAAAAGCTCTAACTAACCCCCTAGCATAACAAAAATATTCATTAGTATCTACCTGCTTTATATTTTACTAATATGGCCACACAAAAATAAGTAAGCAGAGTAACTAAAAGGCTGCACATTATAATTGCACTAGGTAATGGGTCCACTGTTTGCAGCGTCGAAGAAATATCTATGAGTAAACCAGTAACCAATCCTGTAGATACACTCTTAGTAGCAGCCATAATAAATCTTGCCATGATAAACAGAGAGATTGAGAAAAAGATGAGAATGTGAATAGAAACATAAATTTTGTGGTTTGCATTTAAGTAACTAAAATTTAGTTTTAATTTAGGTAACCTTTGAAAGCACGTTATAATTATCTTTTACTTTTATTATTCAACTTCTGAAAAACAATGTTCATTTTTCATTAGTGGCCGAGAAAATAACTTTTCCTTGAGTCTGACCCGAATTCAGGATTTGTAGCTAGAACCGGCACAGATCGGCACTGAATTAATCAGGTCCAATTTTAATTCGGGGATCGAAAGAACCCCGTATTCTCTTTCTTTTAAAAAATTTTATGGTTTGGGGCCCAAACTCATAAAGGATCTTTGCTTAAGTTTGAACTCTACCATAATAGGCAACTTTTTCTTTTAAATTAATATTTTTGAGTTTTCCAAATATATTTTCCAAGTTTTATGGCATAAAAGATTAAGCGATATTTTATTCATAAGGCTACCATAGTTACCTATCAATTTAAAACCAAAAAATGAAACGAACAAAATAGGAAAAGCAACAGCCAAAAATCTATCCACACTAATTGCCTGCATAAAAATCACAGAAACTATAACTCCAGTAAGTGGCAATACATTCCAATAAAAATCAACATCTAATGGGAGGAAATTAGTCCCATTTATTGAAGAAATGAAGAAAAATATATTATCAAATTTAGCTATAAATTCAGCCAAACAATTTATAACTAATAAAGTGCTTGTTTTGCTTTTTAATGTTGAATATTTGGATCTAAAAGGAGAAATTTACTATAACCTTAGAGTTGAAAAAGGCTGATATTTACAGCCAGTCATGTATTAGGGCGTAGCGCCATAACTGCAAAATTTTCCAGCTACATATAACTTACTGGGGATTTCGAGCCCTTATCAATTTTGGTACCTATTTATTTCTTTAACTCAGTAAAGGCTTGGGAAATTTTGAAGCAAGTTATGGCTTTGAACAGTTAGACTGTT
This sequence comes from Meloidogyne luci, assembly GCA_902706615.1. Taxonomy (NCBI): domain Eukaryota; kingdom Metazoa; phylum Nematoda; class Chromadorea; order Rhabditida; family Meloidogynidae; genus Meloidogyne; species Meloidogyne luci. Next base: position 7,134 of record CACSLI010000218.1, read on the forward strand.
TTAAATTTTAAGCCATACTGTCTTATTCTTAAGTTTCAGTAACTATTCTTATTCAAATATATATTCTTGTAATGAAGCAAAGTGGCTTGTTCAAGTCTATGGTGATCTTTTAAGCATAAAGTTTATCTAGAAGTGATGCTAATGATTGGGGGAAAAATCGTATCGAGTTTCGGGTCGAAGAAAGTCCGGGCCATCCCTGATATCTCGTAGTTTAATGTAAATATTTTACCTATACTTTATTGTTATATAACATATACTGGCATTTAGTGGAATGCTAACAATCGAACTTATACAAAGCAAAAGTGCTGGTATAAACAATGGATATATTATTGTTGAGTTTGTAGTTCCACCAAAAGCCACATAACCTATCTATAAATGATTTTTATAATGTTTAGTTCATAAAAAATCAAAAGAAATTTCAAAGGAATTAGGGACGCATTAGGAAGCACTAAACATTTATTACCAGATTGTCATTATTCGTATTATTCGTATATTGTTGTATAAATAAATAAATAAATTTATTACTTCAGGTGTCTATATGTTCGAAAAATTACGTTTATGTAGCTTGTTTCTAGGATCCTTTTGTGTATATGAGCAGGATGACTAGTACGTTTCTGTGATACCAATTGTAACTCAATTAGTATTCACTTATTTCCAAATTGCCTATTTTTTCGTTTCATAAACAATTAACAAATGTACGGGCCTTCAACCTTTGGTTGAAACTAAGAAAAAAGGGCATGGAAAGGTACTATTAGAACCATCTTCTATGGCAAGTTGAATAAAAAGCAAGTAAAGCTTACAGAATTTGTAGAAATATTCATTTGCTGAAACAAAAACTTGTTAAGATTGCTTTAATAAAATGATATTTGGTTATTTAATATTATTTAAAAAAAAGTTTTTTTATTTATAAATAAACTGTTTGATATTAAAAATGTACAGGTGAATTTATATATTTAAAATTAATTTTAAAAGTTGGGAAACACCCACGTATAAAAATTATTTTAAATTATCCAACTCTATATCACGCAACATAAACTTGTCTTAAATGAACTAAATCTTTTGAGTTCGTGTTTAATATAAATAATTTAAGGTAAAGATACAAAAAAATTTTTTCTTAAATTATTTAAATAGTAAAGAAAGGTTACTTTTAAAAAATTAAAAACGAACTAAATTTGAATGCACGAACATAAGGATATAAAAAAGTAAGAGAAAAATGGCATTTAAAATTATTAGAAGACAAAATATTTATTTTAAAAAATGAATCACTGTCTAGTATAGAATATAACTAGGGCGTGTCAAAATATGCACGAAAAATCCCAAAATATGCGCATATATATGCACCGAAATAGCCCAAAATATGCACCAAGATATGCAAAATATGCTCTAAATATACAGCAAAAATAACGAAAATATGCTTTAAAAAATTAATATTTGAGGTAAAAAATACTAATTTAGCATTTAAATTGCAGTTTAAGAGCACTTCTAAAAGATTTTATGAACTTAAACTTCAATTAAAAAAATTTTTTTGAAAAAAAATTTTCGCGAAAAATTTTTCGAAAAATATTTTCAACAAATTTTTATTAAAAATTTTTTTGCCCAAAAAATTCCAAAATTTTGAAAATTTTGCCTGATTTTTACTAAAATTTTTCAAAAAATGCCAAAATATGCACAAATTTTGGTAAAAATATGCAAAATTTACCAAAATATGCACAGATATGCAAATATGCACGAAAGTACCGAAATATGCAAAAATATGCATTAAGAACCGGGTTCTAAAGTGCTCTAACCGATGTAAAAACACCATTTTTGAGCGTTTCAGCTCATGGCATATCCGCATGCAAAATATGCATTTGCATGTTTTGACACGCCCTAAATATAACTTTACAGTTTACTATAAAAACTTAATAGAAAAATGTTTGTATTCACTGGCATGAAAAATTTTGATGGTTAAATTATTGTTTTTCTTCTAAAATAGCCCCCCCCCCCCACCCGAAAATAGGCCTCCTCTAAAATAAGCCCACACTAGAGGTCGATCGAAGAAAAAAAGCCCCGTGGCTTATTTTAGAGGAAATACGGTATTCGGATTTTTTAATTGAAATTTAAAATTATATAATTTTTAATTATTCTGTCCTAAATAATGACAAATATTTGTTTATAAAGAGAATATATACCGTATTTTCTCTCTTCTCTTTCCTCAAATAGGATGCCCTATTCCATTAGGATGCCCCCTCTAATAGAATGCCTCTTCAGGGCCCGTAGAATAAATTCGGGGTAAGGGTTATTTAACCCCTACCCGAGGGTCAAATAACTCGCAACCCGCAGCATAAATTCCTACTCTGAGTTCAGGGTTAAATAACCCGGTAGTTTAACCCAAAACCCCGAGTAGCTTTTCACATTGGTAGAATAAATTATTTACTCGAGTCAAATAACCCTCAGCTAAGGGTAAAATTGCTACACTGGTCGGGGGCAGTGTAACAGGGTAAAACGCGTCTCGATTGCTCTTTTCCAAAATATATTAAGTTCTCAAAATTTTGAAAAAAAATTTTATATTCAAAAAATGAAAAAATATTTATGAAAAAATTTTTTTTGAAAATCCAGGTTTGGATCCGTGTCTAACAAATCCGGATTTTGATCTGGAAAGTCCGGTTCGGATGAGAAAAAATATAAAAACCCGGAAACCGGATCCGACATTTTCAAAACTTCTAACTCTAATGATTTTATTAAAAAATTAAAGCTTTTTAATGAAAGCTCAATATAGGAATAAAATTAAAGAGAGTTACTCGCGAGTTACAGTAACCTCAAGTTTGGAGTAAAAATGCGAATTTATTCTACGGAATTTATTCTACCAATTTTACTCGGAACTCAGGGTTATTTAACCCAGGGTTATTTAACCCGGTTATTCAACCGGTTATTTTACCCCGAATTTATTCTACGGGCCCAGAAAATATGTGGCAGACCGGATAGTGTGTTGAGGTCGTAGATTTAAGGACTTTTCTTGGTATTAGGTTCGAACCCGAACTTAATTAATGACTGAGTAATTAATTTTAACAAAAAATTTTGTTATTTTCTTAACTTCCAAAATATTTTTAAAAAAATTTTGCGCCAGTGGCTCAAAGAAATAAATCCACCCCAAAAAATAAATCCTAATCCACCCCAAACCCCGCTTATCCCATTATTTGGACAGACTACTTATTATTCAATTAATTTTTTATACATAATAAATAATTATAAAGCCTCTTAAAAATTTTATTAAAATTTAATTCAATTCACCTATTTAAATTTAAATAGTAAATTTGTATAAAATTAAAGGTTGTTTTAAGTTTATTTTAGTAAAAATTTAAATTTTTTCTTTAAATTTTTTTGAATCTATAATTGGGTATATTTAGTTACAGATTTTGGGGTAGCTGCGTATATTTTTGTATATTCTTGTAAGTAAAGTCTTTATATAATGACACACTTAACCTTTAAAGAGAAGCATTATGCCTTTCCATTTAATTTTTATAATTAAAATTTTTATTCTTGTTTAATTTAAAAATTTATTATAATTTTATATTTATAAGTTATGTATTTACAATATTAATATTAAGATTCAATAGCATTTACTTGAATTTCAAATGATCCGCGATAACTTTAGAGTGACATACACACGTTTATAAGATTTTAAATAGATGTAGTTCCACCGCGGGGATGTTGTTCCCTCAACGGGAGAAGTTGTTACGTCAGCGGGGGAAATTTTTCCAACAACGGGGGATGTTGTTCCACAAACGGGAAATGTAGTTCCATCAACGGGGGATGCTGTTCCTTCAACGGGAGAAGTTGTTCCTTCAGCGGGGGGAAATTGTTGCATCAACAGAGGAAGTTGTTCCGTCATCGGGGGATAGCATTCCATCAACGGCGAACAACAACATGCGGTGTGGCTAAACCGAAATGTCCCTCATTTTTATCAGACCGGCACGACCGGGTCTTTGGGTAACTCGTTCGAAAGAGCTCATATGTAGAGCTAAGTTGAACTACACCAAAATCTACGAAATCTGATTTGATTGAACCGAGATACAACTTCTGAAAACCATAAGGTCGATATTTTCGGCTAATGAATGTTTGTAAAAACAATAGCTAATTCGAATTAGCTCTACGAGCTGAGTCGCTGACTGAGTCGAAACAGCCAAAAACGTTTGCTTGGTTCATTTTTGTATCGTAACTCTGTCCAAACTTGTTCGACTTCGATGATTTGGTGTCATTTGACTCAGCTCGTCGAGCTCTCTCAATTGAGTTTTTAAATCATATTTTACTGAGTTTTCATCATAAAAATGAGCTTACTCCCCGCTATGTTTTTGACCATTTCGAGCCCTATATCTTGGTCTACGGGCATTTCCGGTGGCTCTTGTTAAGGGCATCGTCTCCTCATCAAAGTCTAATCAATTCCTCAAACTAAAATTGTAAACAACTTTCTCAATTCCTCTATTCAAAGGCGTTTTATAATTTCACATTACTTTATACATCCTTGCCTAGCTACTAATCAATTATAAATGATATGAAATATACAAAAATCCATTATGATAGTCAATAAATTTGCTTGGCATTCAATAATATATACATGTAAGCAATGCTTGGCCATAAAGACCTGCCTGTAAAGACGCTTTCTATCCTATGAGAGTGGAGAGAGAGTGTAAAATCCCCTCTCCCTTTCCTTATGCCATTCCATTTTACTTAGAAAATTTAAATGTTTTTACCTTTTTTTATTTAAAAATTTATTTATAATTTTATTTTTATTTGTGTATTTAAACTATTAAAACTTTATAGCAAGTTACTAGAGTATCGTAATCACGCTAATCTTCACAAATTTATTTCTATAAAATTGAAATGAATATTTTGTATTGGATACTATTCCAATACTTAATGTTGGAAATACTTCATTTACCGGGTAATAAGTAATATTTTTTTAATGATAAGTATTTTCAAGACGTAAATGCTGGTTGTTGCCCAAGTCGACACCGAGATAATGCATCTGTTCCTGAAGGCATGCTTTTAGAAAAATTATTTAACATAATAAAATTTATTCAGTGGAACTGCAAAACGATGATGATAATCTAGTATATTGTGCTCATCAAAATGAATATAACGGAACGATGATATTTAGAAATCCACAACGGATTGAAATTAAATATCAACCTGTTGAACAAAATCAAATCGGACGCGGCGGAACTGCAGTTGTAAGTTCAAAACATTTTCAATAAAAATTGTTCAAATTGGAGTATTGGCAATGGAAATAACGTTAGACTAGTTTAATATATATCTCTTAATATAAAAATCTATCATCTTTATTTAAACAACAAATGAGTTTAAGGTCCATCATGCATTTTGGCCTGCAGGGGGGAGATGCATAGCATTGAAAAATGCTGGTTTTAACACTGGAGCAAGAGAAGTTGCAATTTTAGAGTATTTTGACAGATTAGAAGATTATCAAAGAAACCATATAATTAAGATGATTGCTTAGTGAGTTAATTTTATTTGTACATTTGACTGAATTAATTAGATTAAATTGGTTCTCTTGGGTATATAATAGGGTTTCACCGGAAGTTCCGGTTCCGGAAAGTTCCGCTGTTTTTTTTTGGTTCCGGTTCCGGGAACCGGAACTCAAATTGGATCCGGTTCCGGTCAAAATTTCGGTTCCAGTGAAACCCTAGTATATAACTGCGTTCCGCTTTTGCCTAGTATTGAATTATACATTTTAAATTTTGAAACAATATTTAAGTGGAAAGCATGAAGATAGAATGTATATTGCGATGGAACGAGGAGATGTAATGATAGGAAATTATGTCAATGATGATCGTTCAAATCTTTATAATATTCTTAAAGGTGCTGTTCGTGCGCTTGAACAATTTCATCATCGTAAGAAAATATTATATAACGTACTTGTTAAAATTTTTAAACTACTTCCAATTTGGCAATTTCAGGGTCAGTCTATTCAAATTCAAATAGATCGATATGACCAAAATTTTTTGTTAAATACCTTTTTATCAGGGCTGTGTGCTAAAAATTGAAATTTTTGCGTGGCGCCCCAAACGCAAATTTTTCAAATTTTAAAAACACGCCAAACTCAAAACGCCAAAAATCGGCCAAAAATGACGCCAAACCTATACTAAAGCGACCCTAATATCCTCCTTAATCCGTTCAAGAAACTTTAATCTCACTAATTCTTCCTATTTTCATTTTCCTCATTTTGGTGAGAAAAACTAGAATAAAAACCATACCAAAACCATATGTACCGTATGGTGGGGCTCTACTTAGGGAAACACTGTATTAATAATTTAACGAAATTAAAGATGCCATTCATCTGGACATTAAACAAAGCAATTTTGTTGTCTCTCTTGAACAAAATCATGGAAATGAGATAGCAAGTAAATTGATAGATTTTGGCACTTCTGTGCTTTTAGATAATGCAGGAAGTGCAAGCTTGAATATCTTGGCGCAAATGCACAAGGCACCTGAGATTCGTAATGATAACCGCAATCGTCAAGGAAACGTATATTTTATAATTTAAAGTTTTAATTTATTAAGGAAATTTCCATTTTTTTAAACAGAACTTTTACTCATCCAAAATTTTTATAGTATCAGAAATAAGGTTTTGTATTCATTACCGATGAGATACTAACCTGGGCATCTTGTCGGGACATAGGCATTTCACACTGTTCTATAAATTTGTTTTCAGTATTTTATTAGTCTGAATAATTTAATCTACTGTCAATATAAGTTTAGATAACACCCAAAGTTGATGTTTGGGCTTTTGGTATTATGAGCTGTCAGCAACTACATGGACGTGTAGGTCGTGGTATTAGACAACAGTTCCCGGCGCCGCGTTTCATAGAAGCGATTAATTATACGAATTTTGATGCATTTTTGGAAAGGAACTGTCGAAATCCAAATAACAATAGCAATATGGACCGTATTATAAAGGCAAGTATTTTTATGTAAATCTGGTGTTCACTTGATATTCTTAACAAGCATCCTATTTTTTAGGTTATTTCGTCGTTCCTTTTTACATTTTTCAAGATAATTATACATAAAATAATTTTTATTAAATTAATCTGGTTGAATTTTATTACTCTTAATTATTTTAGGGGCCTAACCAATTAAATAAAAGGCAAATTAATAAAAATATTTTTAAAGGGCTGTTTACAACTCAACCCAAATAACCGTCCAACTATGAATGTCATTGTTCGATTTTTTTCGGGTATTCTGTGTACTTTGCTTTACTTTTTAATTTTTTCCAGGTAAGGTGATATAAGTGTTTTTGGTAGAATAAGACATTTAACGACAGATTTTACTTTAAAAATCCACATAAATTCCCTCAGTCTGGATCGGGAATTCTGTAAAAGTTTCTTAAATTAAAATTTCAGCACCGCAGTCGATAATTTTTTATTCTTTCTAAATTTTGTCAGAAGTAAAGGAAAAAGAAGCAACTTTGTCACAAGTAAGGTTGCTCTTTTACTTTTTGTCACAAGTAAAGGAGCAAAAGAGAGTTTTAAATTGAGAAGTATTTAACATATGTAGAAAACAAGTAAAGACGCATTTTAACTTAAAACTCTTCAAAGTCCTTCAGTCTCCCCTATTTTTAAAGCAATTCAAAATCTTTCCAGATATTTTTAAAAATTTTTACAGAACTATCCTATCATTTAAAGTCATTTCGGGTGCTTTTTTGTTCAATTTCTTCATTTTAGTAAAGAAAAGTTTTTATTTTTTAAAGCATGGAATATTTTATTTATTCAAAACATCAAAATTATTTAACAAAAAAATTTTTTTCCGTTATTTTTTTGTTTTTTGTTAAATATTTTTGTTACATTATATATATATTTTTATTTAACATAGTACTTTTATTTAAAATTTTGATAAATTTTATTTTCTATTCAACTTGTGTTTTCTATTCAACTTGTCTATCAACTCGATTAAATTGTCTATTCGGTGATACGACTTTTGCGGCCTGTACACTTGCGGCCCAGACATTTGCGGCCCCGACACTTGCGGCTCGCCCCCATTTTGACACTTGCGGTCCCGACACTTGCGGCTAAGAAATTTTCGGCGCAGACATTTGCGGCTATCAACTAGAGTCGTGTCGTAATTGAAATTTTTTTCGTAATCGTAATTCGTAATCGTAACTCCTCGAATAAAAATCAAAATTTAGAGTTGGCAGGATATTTAGTATTTTTATCACATTTGTTAGAGATATCTTATTAAAATAAACTCCTCGAATAAAAATCAATATTTAGAGTTGGCAGAATATTTAGTGTTTTTATCACATTTTTTATCACTAATTCATTATTTTATAAATATAATATAATTTTTTTTTATAATTATTTTATATTATTTATAATATATAATTTTCTCACTTTTTTCTACGCTATTATTAGTCAAATAATAACTGATTATTTTATAAATGAATTAGTTGATTATAAAAGAATATAATAGGTTTGATCATCATATATTAGAGAAAGTGTGAAAACGCTATTATTAGTCAAATAATAACTGATTATTTTATAAATGAATTAGTTGATTATAAAAGAATATAATAGGTTTGATCATCATATATTAGAGAAAGTGAGAAAACGCTATTAGTAGTCAAATAATAACTGATTATTTTATAAATGAATTAGTTGATTATAAAAGAATATAATAGGTTTGATCATCATATATTAGAGAAAGTGAGAAAACGCTATTATTAGTCAAATAATAACTGATTATTTTATAAATGAATTAGTTGATTATAAAAGAATATAATAGGTTTGATCATCATATATTAGAGAAGGTGAGAAAACGCTATTATTAGTCAAATAATAACTGATTATTTTATAAATGAATTAGTTGATTATAAAAGAATATAATAGGTTTGATCATCATATATTAGAGAAGGTGAGAAAACGCTATTATTAGTCAAATAATAACTGATTATTTTATAAATGAATTAGTTGATTATAAAAGAATATAATAGGTTTGATCATCATATATTAGAGAAGGTGAGAAAACGCTATTATTAGTCAAATAATAACTGATTATTTTATAAATGAATTAGTTGATTATAAAAGAATATAATAGGTTTGATCATCATATATTAGAGAAGGTGAGAAAACGCTATTATTAGTCAAATAATAACTGATTATTTTATAAATGAATTAGTTGATTATAAAAGAATATAATAGGTTTGATCATCATATATTAGAGAAAGTGAGAAAACGCTATTATTAGTCAAATAATAACTGATTATTTTATAAATGAATTAGTTGATTATAAAAGAATATAATAGGTTTGATCATCATATATTAGAGAAGGTGAGAAAACGCTATTATTAGTCAAATAATAACTGATTATTTTATAAATGAATTAGTTGATTATAAAAGAATATAATAGGTTTGATCATCATATATTAGAGAAGGTGAGAAAACGCTATTATTAGTCAAATAATAACTGATTATTTTATAAATGAATTAGTTGATTATAAAAGAATATAATAGGTTTGATCATCATATATTAGAGAAAGTGAGAAAACGCTATTATTAGTCAAATAATAACTGATTATTTTATAAATGAATTAGTTGATTATAAAAGAATATAATAGGTTTGATCATCATATATTAGAGAAGGTGAGAAAACGCTATTATTAGTCAAATAATAACTGATTATTTTATAAATGAATTAGTTGATTATAAAAGAATATAATAGGTTTGATCATCATATATTAGAGAAAGTGAGAAAACGCTATTATTAGTCAAATAATAACTGATTATTTTATAAATGAATTAGTTGATTATAAAAGAATATAATAGGTTTGATCATCATATATTAGAGAAGGTGAGAAAACGCTATTATTAGTCAAATAATAACTGATTATTTTATAAATGAATTAGTTGATTATAAAAGAATATAATAGGTTTGATCATCATATATTAGAGAAAGTGAGAAAACGCTATTATTAGTCAAATAATAACTGATTATTTTATAAATGAATTAGTTGATTATAAAAGAATATAATAGGTTTGATCATCATATATTAGAGAAAGTGAGAAAACGCTATTATTAGTCAAATAATAACTGATTATTTTATAAATGAATTAGTTGATTATAAAAGAATATAATAGGTTTGATCATCATATATTAGAGAAAGTGTGAAAACGCTATTATTAGTCAAATAATAACTGATTATTTTATAAATGAATTAGTTGATTATAAAAGAATATAATAGGTTTGATCATCATATATTAGAGAAGGTGAGAAAACGCTATTATTAGTCAAATAATAACTGATTATTTTATAAATGAATTAGTTGATTATAAAAGAATATAATAGGTTTGATCATCATATATTAGAGAAAGTGTGAAAACGCTATTATTAGTCAAATAATAACTGATTATTTTATAAATGAATTAGTTGATTATAAAAGAATATAATAGGTTTGATCATCATATATTAGAGAAAGTGTGAAAACGCTATTATTAGTCAAATAATAACTGATTATTTTATAAATGAATTAGTTGATTATAAAAGAATATAATAGGTTTGATCATCATATATTAGAGAAAGTGTGAAAACGCTATTATTAGTCAAATAATAACTGATTATTTTATAAATGAATTAGTTGATTATAAAAGAATATAATAGGTTTGATCATCATATATTAGAGAAAGTGTGAAAACGCTATTATTAGTCAAATAATAACTGATTATTTTATAAATGAATTAGTTGATTATAAAAGAATATAATAGGTTTGATCATCATATATTAGAGAAAGTGTGAAAACGCTATTATTAGTCAAATAATAACTGATTATTTTATAAATGAATTAGTTGATTATAAAAGAATATAATAGGTTTGATCATCATATATTAGAGAAAGTGTGAAAACGCTATTATTAGTCAAATAATAACTGATTATTTTATAAATGAATTAGTTGATTATAAAAGAATATAATAGGTTTGATCATCATATATTAGAGAAAGTGTGAAAACGCTATTATTAGTCAAATAATAACTGATTATTTTATAAATGAATTAGTTGATTATAAAAGAATATAATAGGTTTGATCATCATATATTAGAGAAAGTGTGAAAACGCTATTATTAGTCAAATAATAACTGATTATTTTATAAATGAATTAGTTGATTATAAAAGAATATAATAGGTTTGATCATCATATATTAGAGAAAGTGTGAAAACGCTATTATTAGTCAAATAATAACTGATTATTTTATAAATGAATTAGTTGATTATAAAAGAATATAATAGGTTTGATCATCATATATTAGAGAAAGTGAGAAAACGCTATTAGTAGTCAAATAATAACTGATTATTTTATAAATGAATTAGTTGATTATAAAAGAATATAATAGGTTTGATCATCATATATTAGAGAAGGTGAGAAAACGCTATTATTAGTCAAATAATAACTGATTATTTTATAAATGAATTAGTTGATTATAAAAGAATATAATAGGTTTGATCATCATATATTAGAGAAAGTGAGAAAACGCTATTATTAGTCAAATAATAACTGATTATTTTATAAATGAATTAGTTGATTATAAAAGAATATAATAGGTTTGATCATCATATATTAGAGAAAGTGAGAAAACGCTATTATTAGTCAAATAATAACTGATTATTTTATAAATGAATTAGTTGATTATAAAAGAATATAATAGGTTTGATCATCATATATTAGAGAAAGTGTGAAAACGCTATTATTAGTCAAATAATAACTGATTATTTTATAAATGAATTAGTTGATTATAAAAGAATATAATAGGTTTGATCATCATATATTAGAGAAAGTGTGAAAACGCTATTATTAGTCAAATAATAACTGATTATTTTATAAATGAATTAGTTGATTATAAAAGAATATAATAGGTTTGATCATCATATATTAGAGAAAGTGAGAAAACGCTATTATTAGTCAAATAATAACTGATTATTTTATAAATGAATTAGTTGATTATAAAAGAATATAATAGGTTTGATCATCATATATTAGAGAAAGTGTGAAAACGCTATTATTAGTCAAATAATAACTGATTATTTTATAAATGAATTAGTTGATTATAAAAGAATATAATAGGTTTGATCATCATATATTAGAGAAAGTGTGAAAACGCTATTATTAGTCAAATAATAACTGATTATTTTATAAATGAATTAGTTGATTATAAAAGAATATAATAGGTTTGATCATCATATATTAGAGAAGGTGAGAAAACGCTATTATTAGTCAAATAATAACTGATTATTTTATAAATGAATTAGTTGATTATAAAAGAATATAATAGGTTTGATCATCATATATTAGAGAAAGTGAGAAAACGCTATTATTAGTCAAATAATAACTGATTATTTTATAAATGAATTAGTTGATTATAAAAGAATATAATAGGTTTGATCATCATATATTAGAGAAAGTGTGAAAACGCTATTATTAGTCAAATAATAACTGATTATTTTATAAATGAATTAGTTGATTATAAAAGAATATAATAGGTTTGATCATCATATATTAGAGAAAGTGTGAAAACGCTATTATTAGTCAAATAATAACTGATTATTTTATAAATGAATTAGTTGATTATAAAAGAATATAATAGGTTTGATCATCATATATTAGAGAAAGTGAGAAAACGCTATTATTAGTCAAATAATAACTGATTATTTTATAAATGAATTAGTTGATTATAAAAGAATATAATAGGTTTGATCATCATATATTAGAGAAAGTGTGAAAACGCTATTATTAGTCAAATAATAACTGATTATTTTATAAATGAATTAGTTGATTATAAAAGAATATAATAGGTTTGATCATCATATATTAGAGAAAGTGTGAAAACGCTATTATTAGTCAAATAATAACTGATTATTTTATAAATGAATTAGTTGATTATAAAAGAATATAATAGGTTTGATCATCATATATTAGAGAAAGTGAGAAAACGCTATTATTAGTCAAATAATAACTGATTATTTTATAAATGAATTAGTTGATTATAAAAGAATATAATAGGTTTGATCATCATATATTAGAGAAGGTGAGAAAACGCTATTATTAGTCAAATAATAACTGATTATTTTATAAATGAATTAGTTGATTATAAAAGAATATAATAGGTTTGATCATCATATATTAGAGAAAGTGAGAAAACGCTATTATTAGTCAAATAATAACTGATTATTTTATAAATGAATTAGTTGATTATAAAAGAATATAATAGGTTTGATCATCATATATTAGAGAAGGTGAGAAAACGCTATTATTAGTCAAATAATAACTGATTATTTTATAAATGAATTAGTTGATTATAAAAGAATATAATAGGTTTGATCATCATATATTAGAGAAGGTGAGAAAACGCTATTATTAGTCAAATAATAACTGATTATTTTATAAATGAATTAGTTGATTATAAAAGAATATAATAGGTTTGATCATCATATATTAGAGAAGGTGAGAAAACGCTATTATTAGTCAAATAATAACTGATTATTTTATAAATGAATTAGTTGATTATAAAAGAATATAATAGGTTTGATCATCATATATTAGAGAAAGTGAGAAAACGCTATTATTAGTCAAATAATAACTGATTATTTTATAAATGAATTAGTTGATTATAAAAGAATATAATAGGTTTGATCATCATATATTAGAGAAAGTGAGAAAACGCTATTATTAGTCAAATAATAACTGATTATTTTATAAATGAATTAGTTGATTATAAAAGAATATAATAGGTTTGATCATCATATATTAGAGAAAGTGAGAAAACGCTATTATTAGTCAAATAATAACTGATTATTTTATAAATGAATTAGTTGATTATAAAAGAATATAATAGGTTTGATCATCATATATTAGAGAAAGTGAGAAAACGCTATTATTAGTCAAATAATAACTGATTATTTTATAAATGAATTAGTTGATTATAAAAGAATATAATAGGTTTGATCATCATATATTAGAGAAAGTGAGAAAACGCTATTATTAGTCAAATAATAACTGATTATTTTATAAATGAATTAGTTGATTATAAAAGAATATAATAGGTTTGATCATCATATATTAGAGAAAGTGAGAAAACGCTATTATTAGTCAAATAATAACTGATTATTTTATAAATGAATTAGTTGATTATAAAAGAATATAATAGGTTTGATCATCATATATTAGAGAAGGTGAGAAAACGCTATTATTAGTCAAATAATAACTGATTATTTTATAAATGAATTAGTTGATTATAAAAGAATATAATAGGTTTGATCATCATATATTAGAGAAAGTGAGAAAACGCTATTATTAGTCAAATAATAACTGATTATTTTATAAATGAATTAGTTGATTATAAAAGAATATAATAGGTTTGATCATCATATATTAGAGAAGGTGAGAAAACGCTATTATTAGTCAAATAATAACTGATTATTTTATAAATGAATTAGTTGATTATAAAAGAATATAATAGGTTTGATCATCATATATTAGAGAAAGTGAGAAAACGCTATTATTAGTCAAATAATAACTGATTATTTTATAAATGAATTAGTTGAGTATAAAAGAATATAATAGGTTTGATCATCATATATTAGAGAAGGTGAGAAAACGCTATTATTAGTCAAATAATAACTGATTATTTTATAAATGAATTAGTTGATTATAAAAGAATATAATAGGTTTGATCATCATATATTAGAGAAAGTGAGAAAACGCTATTATTAGTCAAATAATAACTGATTATTTTATAAATGAATTAGTTGATTATAAAAGAATATAATAGGTTTGATCATCATATATTAGAGAAAGTGAGAAAACGCTATTATTAGTCAAATAATAACTGATTATTTTATAAATGAATTAGTTGATTATAAAAGAATATAATAGGTTTGATCATCATATATTAGAGAAGGTGAGAAAACGCTATTATTAGTCAAATAATAACTGATTATTTTATAAATGAATTAGTTGATTATAAAAGAATATAATAGGTTTGATCATCATATATTAGAGAAAGGTGAGAAAACGCTATTATTAGTCAAATAATAACTGATTATTTTATAAATGAATTAGTTGATTATAAAAGAATATAATAGGTTTGATCATCATATATTAGAGAAAGTGAGAAAACGCTATTATTAGTCAAATAATAACTGATTATTTTATAAATGAATTAGTTGATTATAAAAGAATATAATAGGTTTGATCATCATATATTAGAGAAGGTGAGAAAACGCTATTATTAGTCAAATAATAACTGATTATTTTATAAATGAATTAGTTGATTATAAAAGAATATAATAGGTTTGATCATCATATATTAGAGAAAGTGAGAAAACGCTATTATTAGTCAAATAATAACTGATTATTTTATAAATGAATTAGTTGATTATAAAAGAATATAATAGGTTTGATCATCATATATTAGAGAAAGTGAGAAAACGCTATTATTAGTCAAATAATAACTGATTATTTTATAAATGAATTAGTTGATTATAAAAGAATATAATAGGTTTGATCATCATATATTAGAGAAGGTGAGAAAACGCTATTATTAGTCAAATAATAACTGATTATTTTATAAATGAATTAGTTGATTATAAAAGAATATAATAGGTTTGATCATCATATATTAGAGAAAGTGAGAAAACGCTATTATTAGTCAAATAATAACTGATTATTTTATAAATGAATTAGTTGAGTATAAAAGAATATAATAGGTTTGATCATCATATATTAGAGAAGGTGAGAAAACGCTATTATTAGTCAAATAATAACTGATTATTTTATAAATGAATTAGTTGATTATAAAAGAATATAATAGGTTTGATCATCATATATTAGAGAAAGTGAGAAAACGCTATTATTAGTCAAATAATAACTGATTATTTTATAAATGAATTAGTTGATTATAAAAGAATATAATAGGTTTGATCATCATATATTAGAGAAGGTGAGAAAACGCTATTATTAGTCAAATAATAACTGATTATTTTATAAATGAATTAGTTGATTATAAAAGAATATAATAGGTTTGATCATCATATATTAGAGAAGGTGAGAAAACGCTATTATTAGTCAAATAATAACTGATTATTTTATAAATGAATTAGTTGATTATAAAAGAATATAATAGGTTTGATCATCATATATTAGAGAAGGTGAGAAAACGCTATTATTAGTCAAATAATAACTGATTATTTTATAAATGAATTAGTTGATTATAAAAGAATATAATAGGTTTGATCATCATATATTAGAGAAAGTGAGAAAACGCTATTATTAGTCAAATAATAACTGATTATTTTATAAATGAATTAGTTGATTATAAAAGAATATAATAGGTTTGATCATCATATATTAGAGAAAGTGAGAAAACGCTATTATTAGTCAAATAATAACTGATTATTTTATAAATGAATTAGTTGATTATAAAAGAATATAATAGGTTTGATCATCATATATTAGAGAAGGTGAGAAAACGCTATTATTAGTCAAATAATAACTGATTATTTTATAAATGAATTAGTTGATTATAAAAGAATATAATAGGTTTGATCATCATATATTAGAGAAAGTGAGAAAACGCTATTATTAGTCAAATAATAACTGATTATTTTATAAATGAATTAGTTGATTATAAAAGAATATAATAGGTTTGATCATCATATATTAGAGAAGGTGAGAAAACGCTATTATTAGTCAAATAATAACTGATTATTTTATAAATGAATTAGTTGATTATAAAAGAATATAATAGGTTTGATCATCATATAT
Source organism: Meloidogyne luci (assembly GCA_902706615.1). Lineage (NCBI taxonomy): Eukaryota > Metazoa > Nematoda > Chromadorea > Rhabditida > Meloidogynidae > Meloidogyne > Meloidogyne luci. Next base: position 23,935 of record CACSLI010000218.1, read on the forward strand.
TAGAGAAAGTGAGAAAACGCTATTATTAGTCAAATAATAACTGATTATTTTATAAATGAATTAGTTGATTATAAAAGAATATAATAGGTTTGATCATCATATATTAGAGAAGGTGAGAAAACGCTATTATTAGTCAAATAATAACTGATTATTTTATAAATGAATTAGTTGATTATAAAAGAATATAATAGGTTTGATCATCATATATTAGAGAAAGTGAGAAAACGCTATTATTAGTCAAATAATAACTGATTATTTTATAAATGAATTAGTTGATTATAAAAGAATATAATAGGTTTGATCATCATATATTAGAGAAGTGAGAAAACGCTATTATTAGTCAAATAATAACTGATTATTTTATAAATGAATTAGTTGATTATAAAAGAATATAATAGGTTTGATCATCATATATTAGAGAAAGTGAGAAAACGCTATTATTAGTCAAATAATAACTGATTATTTTATAAATGAATTAGTTGATTATAAAAGAATATAATAGGTTTGATCATCATATATTAGAGAAGGTGAGAAAACGCTATTATTAGTCAAATAATAACTGATTATTTTATAAATGAATTAGTTGATTATAAAAGAATATAATAGGTTTGATCATCATATATTAGAGAAAGTGAGAAAACGCTATTATTAGTCAAATAATAACTGATTATTTTATAAATGAATTAGTTGATTATAAAAGAATATAATAGGTTTGATCATCATATATTAGAGAAAGTGAGAAAACGCTATTATTAGTCAAATAATAACTGATTATTTTATAAATGAATTAGTTGATTATAAAAGAATATAATAGGTTTGATCATCATATATTAGAGAAAGTGAGAAAACGCTATTATTAGTCAAATAATAACTGATTATTTTATAAATGAATTAGTTGATTATAAAAGAATATAATAGGTTTGATCATCATATATTAGAGAAAGTGAGAAAACGCTATTATTAGTCAAATAATAACTGATTATTTTATAAATGAATTAGTTGATTATAAAAGAATATAATAGGTTTGATCATCATATATTAGAGAAAGGTGAGAAAACGCTATTATTAGTCAAATAATAACTGATTATTTTATAAATGAATTAGTTGATTATAAAAGAATATAATAGGTTTGATCATCATATATTAGAGAAAGTGAGAAAACGCTATTATTAGTCAAATAATAACTGATTATTTTATAAATGAATTAGTTGAGTATAAAAGAATATAATAGGTTTGATCATCATATATTAGAGAAGGTGAGAAAACGCTATTATTAGTCAAATAATAACTGATTATTTTATAAATGAATTAGTTGATTATAAAAGAATATAATAGGTTTGATCATCATATATTAGAGAAAGTGAGAAAACGCTATTATTAGTCAAATAATAACTGATTATTTTATAAATGAATTAGTTGATTATAAAAGAATATAATAGGTTTGATCATCATATATTAGAGAAAGTGAGAAAACGCTATTATTAGTCAAATAATAACTGATTATTTTATAAATGAATTAGTTGATTATAAAAGAATATAATAGGTTTGATCATCATATATTAGAGAAAGGTGAGAAAACGCTATTATTAGTCAAATAATAACTGATTATTTTATAAATGAATTAGTTGATTATAAAAGAATATAATAGGTTTGATCATCATATATTAGAGAAGGTGAGAAAACGCTATTATTAGTCAAATAATAACTGATTATTTTATAAATGAATTAGTTGATTATAAAAGAATATAATAGGTTTGATCATCATATATTAGAGAAAGTGAGAAAACGCTATTATTAGTCAAATAATAACTGATTATTTTATAAATGAATTAGTTGATTATAAAAGAATATAATAGGTTTGATCATCATATATTAGAGAAGGTGAGAAAACGCTATTATTAGTCAAATAATAACTGATTATTTTATAAATGAATTAGTTGATTATAAAAGAATATAATAGGTTTGATCATCATATATTAGAGAAGGTGAGAAAACGCTATTATTAGTCAAATAATAACTGATTATTTTATAAATGAATTAGTTGATTATAAAAGAATATAATAGGTTTGATCATCATATATTAGAGAAAGTGAGAAAACGCTATTATTAGTCAAATAATAACTGATTATTTTATAAATGAATTAGTTGATTATAAAAGAATATAATAGGTTTGATCATCATATATTAGAGAAGGTGAGGAAAACGCTATTATTAGTCAAATAATAACTGATTATTTTATAAATGAATTAGTTGATTATAAAAGAATATAATAGGTTTGATCATCATATATTAGAGAAAGTGAGAAAACGCTATTATTAGTCAAATAATAACTGATTATTTTATAAATGAATTAGTTGATTATAAAAGAATATAATAGGTTTGATCATCATATATTAGAGAAAGTGAGAAACGCTAATTATTAGTCAAATATAACTGATTATGTTATAAATGATTAGTGATTGATAAAAAGAATAGAAGTAGGTTGGATCAATCAATATTAGAGAAGGTGAGAAAACGCTATTATTAGTCAAATAATAACTGATTATTTGATAAATGAAATGAGTTGATTATAAAAGACATATCATTAGGTGTGATCATCTATATTAGAGAAAGGGGAGAAAACGCTATTATTAGTCAAATAA